>CM041791.1:50375883-50388316 GCA_023375725.1 Nephotettix cincticeps
TTGTTTCTTTTATCATAGTTTTATAGTAGTTCTGTTTACGGAATTGTGGAGGGTAATAATTTTTTTTTTCATTATCTTTGTTCGATTGTAGTAGCACTTTATGGCTCATTTACCTATAGTTGATTTTTCTGAACAAAAGTACACTTTTCTCAGGAACTTTAAAAGATAGGAAATTAAAATTTTCAATGCATGTACAACTATGTAATACCAAGCTACAGTACTAGAATTATTGTGATAATAATGTGAATAAAATATTCACATTATAGATGTATGCATATGATCAAATTGCATCACGTCTTCTCCTCATAAACTTAATATATAAAAACTTTACAGGCCATTTGGGGCTTTACCCTTAGGTTAAATTCAAAACTGAATATGCCTATAGCTTACTTGGAGCAGAGATGAATCCAGAAGATCTAAGATCATTAAAAGTCGATCCAGCCGTTCTCGAGTTATAAGTGGTGTAAATAACATGACTTTGTTTGATATATTTGGATAAAATATTTAATTTATTTCACACTTGCAATAGTTATTAGGTTTTGTAACTATGATGATGTATTTGTGCAGAGCAGATACCCTGAAGCACTTAAGCTTGGAATGGAATTTTTGGAAGAAAAAGGAAAGGCTGTTCTAGGATTGAGAGGACCAAGGAAACATAGACATCGGATAGTCAAGGAAAAGGTAGGTGAAACGATCAGCGATTAGTTAATTAGTAACTTCCTACAACAATGAATAAATCTTGGTAAATCAGTCCTCTTTAATTCAATGATTTTTTACATCCTAAACACTTATTAAAAATAACCCTTTTTTAATTGGTTGATAATGGATTATTTTTTTTATCAGCTGCTTTTAGCGAATTTACCATAGGGAAGAAGCTATTACCTTAGATCTCATGTCAAGACTTAAGCCCAGGACCATGTTATTTTTTCATCTTTAGGTGCCCAGAGGCCAAAAACATTAATCAATAAAATGTGTCTGTGAACACGATAACTCGTAAAAATGGTCCGATCGAGACTATATTTGGTCTCTATGATGGGGTTCCAATGTTAATCTTATGGGGGAGAAAGAAAAATTAATATTTCACTTATCAATCTATATTTTTGGATGAAACTTGGTATTTAGCTTTATGTGGTTGAGGTCCATCCATTTAAGCCTCAATAGTTTATGTGTTTGTCATCGCAGCTAACCTGCATACCCTTTTCCCATGTTAATCGTATAGAGAATAGGAAAACTTTATTATTCATGGACAGATGTTGATGAAAGTTGGACAAATGGTCAAAATAAAAATTGTTTATGGTTGAAATTCCTACTTTCAGTGTTCCTCACAGCAGCAAACCTGCACATTCTTTCCCATGTTAATCTTATGGAGAATAGGGAAATAATTCTCATATTTATCAACAGATATTGATAAAACTTGTTATATATTATTATCATTATATTATTGCTTTGGAAATTAACTAAGTACGCAGGTCTGCTGCGACGGAGGTTATTTAGAATATTTGATTAACACAGTGTGTGCGGACCATTCTGATCCAACTGGTCCCGGTGCGTGTAGCGGACCACTCGGATCAGATTGGTGACATTTAGGTTAAAATCAAGATGGTGGATCTGGCGATGTAGATGCCACCTGTTCTGAGAGAACTACGATCAACTTTGTTCTAACACAGTATCTCTTTCTTTGTGGGTCACTTCGAAATTTCCTATTGGTTCATTTTAAACTATACTGGCCGCTTCGCACGAGGAGCGGGGGTTTCGGGCGCCGCAGTGAATGTGTTAAAATGTTTTTCATTGTTGAATTTAGGGCACTACTGTATATAAACCCATTGAGGTCCAATTATATTTTTCTTTATGTTTGATGTTGTAAAATATTATAATTTATTAAGATTTCAGCTTCTATTTTACAAAATTGAGCATAAGTGATGTCTGTCTTTGTTATAACTTATCTATTTATTCAAGGATATAGTGTTCGTCTTTGGCCTCTAATGGGATAACTAATTATAGTCTTTTTTTTGTTACTTTTATTTACATATTAATTTTTAGGTTTCTAAGTGGCCTAATGATTCTAACTTCCATATTTTCTACCTACTAAATTTTACCTAAAATAATAAAAATATAACAGTACAAGTAAACAAAGGGATAATGAGATGTTGTGTCAAGGTCCTGGACACATTGAATATTTACATAGACAAGACTCTGGAGTCAGCGGATAGTGTGAGTTACCACGAGGCTCTGCCGGTCATCATCAGTCACTGTGTTCAGCTGGATCAGAGGTGAGTTACATACTGAACAAAACTCATTTAACTGGGACGGTGGCGTCGTCCTGTAATTGAGTAACTTGGAGGTCATGAATTGTGGTGTTGGTCGGTAGGTGTAATGTTCTCTTGTGTAGATTAACGTCCTCATTATTGGATACTATGTTAATTAGACCATTTTGTAATTCAGAGGCAGTGGTTGGATTCCACGTTAAACTGTAGGTCCCGTAGATATGCCATTGACTATTGGGCTATTAACACGTTCACTGCGGCATGAGTCACTGGTGAACGAGTGTCTGGAGTGTCTGACGCTCCTTGCGGCACGCATATTTTTCACACCTGTGAAAAATGTGGTTTAAGTGGGGTTGCACTGTTATTATTAGTTTTATAAGTAGTAAATATTTATATACATACTAGTTGACCCGGCGAACTTCGTAACGCCCTACAGAAAATAAGTGTTAACTTTAATATAGGCCACGTTCAGAAATCGAATATCATTACGGCTTCGTTGTAAAAGATTCGATATTCTGGGTCGCGGGCTGGTTAATAACAATACTGAAACGATAAGACATACTATTCACAAAACACATAATCCTGAGTGGATTGATTCACAGTTTTCTACTCCAACCTAAACCTAAATCAAACCTAACTGTAATACAGCTTTTATAGGAAAGATATACAACAGCTGATTATTATAGTAAACGTAATATGTATAAACAATGTACTTATTTTTTATTTGGCCAACATATAAACCCGGGAACCCGTCACTTTTAATCGGACAGAAAATAAAATTAAAAATCCATAATCCCCAAAAACCGTAAGCTATTAACGTGGCAAATAAAGCTGTTCATTTCATACAGTATTTATTTACTTAATAGTTTTACATTAATGAATGATTCAGATGGTATTGGATAGTAATTCATATTGCTAATGGAAAGTAAACCAATCAGCTGCAGCTAAGAAATCAAATGTTTTCATTGTAGACATTTTGTAAACAAACTTACTCTCCATAAGGTTAACATTAGAAATTTAAAACACCATAAAATGGAAACTTATGGGGTTTTCGAAAATATTTTTTCACTAAAACCTTCCCGGACACATGTAGAACAACTTCCTAAAATTTCATGGCGATCGGATGAGTAGTTTGGCAACGCATAAAGGACATACAGACATACATACATACATTCAATTTTATATATAGAGATTTATATATGAGTCACCGGTGACTCACACCGCACTGTGGTTAATTTTTACTACATACTATTCTTCTACTGCGGCATGAGTCACGGGTGACTCACAAGTTTTTCGAGTGAGAAAAATAGTTCCTACGCGTTTTCAACGTTTATTATTTGCACAATTATTGTTTGAGGTTATTTTACTGTCTGATGGTTTGAGTCTTCTGTTTGTTGTCTTGTAAACAACTCAAGATTTTGGTTGAAATAAAAAGATATAAGTGATCAATGCACTGCGGCATGAGTCACTGATGGCTCATGACAATTAATTCGCTGTACGATGCTGCGATCTGGTGGAAAATATCTAAAGGAACCTAAAAAGTCCACCGGCAGCGCTCCTAATGCAACCTCTATGAAATTAGAGCCAGCCAAAGTCTGAAACAAGTATGAGTCACCGGTGACTCATGCCACAGTATGAAAAAGTTATTGTAATTTCGATGACGCAGCGAACGTGTTAATTAACAGTTCTGTCTAAGGAACATGACAGAACTAAGTTACTGACTAAGCAGTAACAAGACTACAAGATTGCGCCATAATCATCTTACACTCATTTCCCATTCATACTTGGCTTAAAATATCTAGCTTGTGGTACGGTCGCCATTTCAATAATCTAATCGAAAAAGCACAATCTATGTTGACTATACTTTGCCTGCTGAAAGTGTGAGTTACCGCAAGGCTCTGCTGGTCATCATCAGTGTTGAGCACAAGCATTAACTTTACTTATCAGCATTAGTCACACCATTCTTGATCAATTTTTCAGATTTTTAAGAGCTCTTGATGGGTGAAGCATTTTGTTGTTATATGTATTAGTGTGACATTTTATTTAAATTGTCCTAACATAATTTTGGTTTTTGTACAGTCGTAATTAAATTTTAATATTAATGTATTTTTTTGTTAATCAAAATTATAAATTTATAAGTTTTAAAAAAGTAAGTGAATGAAAAAAAACTGTGCTATGAAATATGAATGTATTGTTTCATTTTAATTAATGGTTAAAATTATTTTTTTATATTTTTCTTTTAGTAAACAACCTTCATACTCTTTTCCTAATTTTCCTAGTAACCTTGTAATCTTTTTATATTCTCAAAATCATATAGGGTTGTTGTTGTTGATTAGGGCAATTCGGAGAATGGAATCTTATTCCCTACCTACAGAAAAAAATCCTATGGGTACACATCAACCAAGGTTTATTGTGCTAGCCACTGGAAGGAAAGTGAGCATCCTGTTATCGCAATGTCTCTAGTGGGCTTACAATAATAGGAGTGATATAGTGTGGGTAAGGGAGATGAGGTTGGGTTCGGTTGGTAGGACCCCGTTCTGCTGAGCCCCTTTATTTATAGGTAATCTGGGGTCAACACCTAGGCTTCGAGCCCTAATATATTAAACTTGATACAGTGGAACCCCTCAAATCCAAATTAATTGAGGCTGAAGCCTGTTCGGATTTCCTGGGAAATAATATTACTCATCTTATTTCATTACTGTATTCGCGGTAAGCAAGGGAAACGTAGAGATTGGGGTTATAGAGGCTGGGTGAATTAGTGTTCGAAAGGGAAGTGACTTTGGCAGGTGGATATTAGTCCCGTGACGTGTCATTGTTGCTAGGCGAGTGTGTGCTGAAAATAAATCACTCTCCCCCTACCCCCACCCCTACTGGGATACGTATTGCCCCTGTCTACTGTCTAGTGAGCGTTTACCTGCTGATTTGTGCATATCGCTAACAGCCAAACGACGTGATGTTCATGCGACGCTGGTTTGGAATTGCATCCGTGTTAAGATTTGCTTCCCTTCGACAGTTAAAGATAACAGACTTTCAGTGAAAAACCTATACATATTTTCAATCTTGTATTGTATTCTTTTGTTTTAAACCTTGAAAAATATATTTGTGTGATAAAATCAATTTTTTTAAATTTTCAGCTATTTCATTTTTTTGTTTTCTTGAGAACGTGTTCAGATTTTCCGGGATTTCGGATTTCCGGGTTTCCACTGTACTCCTACACTAACCCTCCTTGTGGGGTAAAATAATGTTCACTGTACATAAAAAAATTGCCTCTGATTGTAACAACATTCCTTAATTGTATCCCAGTATTGGTTTCTAGACTAACAAAGGATAGCTAGACTCCTACTGGTGGTCAGATAGAGTTATTATTAACTTAATTTGGTTTATTTACTGTCATCATATTCACAGACTAATACTGTTTGTTTTGCAGGGATATGCTATTCGGCAAGGTGTGGGATGGATTGTATTGTGATCCAGGAGGCAGAGCCATCTACCTGCAGGCGCTGGAAGCTGTCATACTTGATGGAAACTTGACTTCGGTGCCACCAGAAGTCATGCAACAGCTGGTGAAACAGCTAGAGCAAATGGAGAAGTGGAAGGTCAGTTATACCATCTTTATAATTTATGTTCTTCAACTTATTCTGTTGTGGTATTGCCACCAATTTGTTTATAGGTATGGTTATGAATTATTTTTTGTGATTTAATTAGAACTGAAAAAAGTCATTTAAGTCATAAATGTTTTATCATTGTATACTGTAAAAATCTTAAAACTCAGTTGTCAATGAGTGTTTTTTTATAAACATTTAAACATTTTTGCCTCCAGGATTGACAAATTTAGCCGTTCCAAAGTCATTTAAATGTGACTAGTTTCAGGAATATTTATTTCCATTATCAAGCATACATATTTGTCTTAAAGTTGCTTCAGAACTTGTTAATACATGATTGTTTATACCAGAACTTTTATATTGATTGTGTTCTGCAGGTTCTTGAACTGTGTGTGCTGGAGGTGGAGGTGTCCTGTATTGACATAGAACAGGTACTGACACTGTGTCGTCAACATGACCTGTATGATGCTCTCATCTCTGTGTGGAACAGAGCCATGCAGGACTATACCAGCCCTATACACGAACTGGTGCCTATGCTGCAAAGCCTGCTGGAGCAAGGTTGGACAGTAATAAGATAAGATTATGGTGGATGTTTGGATTAGTCGATTCCAAACATTAATTTTCGATTCCACCAATTCTCACAGTTGAAATCGGAATTGAAATTGATCGCCTAAAGTCGATTCTATAGATTTCAAGTGTTCTTTGTTCTACTGACGAGGAACAGCGTAAGAAAGAATCAATTATGTTCGTTTTCCTTGTTGTAAGAAGAAACTGTCGTCATTGTTTTGATGAAACTCTGATTGATCAGGAAACCAATCATCGCCCAGCTGACTCAAGATTATCGTGCACTTTCAGTTTTATTGTAATAGCTGTGTAAATAGAAACAAATATTTCTTCGATAGATATTATATGATTATTATTAGATAGATCGTATAAAATGAGCATTATATAATTATTATTAGGTAGACTGTATAAAATGAGCATTAAAACTCAAACTTTTCGTTTTAGATTACATTGTCAATACAGAACATCTTTGCTCGAATACAAAAGTGTAGACGACCAATGATGTTATTTGTATCTTTTTGAAAATAATGCAAGAACGTCATGGGTTGGTCTAAGGTTGCATCATAATTATTCTTATTTCAGTTACTGTACTGATAAACGTCAATCAATATTATATTGAATTTCGAAATTCAAACCTTATCATCGTTGATGCCGATTATCGCAATGCTGTTCATTCCACAAAATAAACTTTTTTGGCAACAAAACTTTTAAACGAAGATCTGAAATTTGACATCATCAAAGTATGTTCATTTTTCATGCTGACTAATTTTGTTGTATTACTAACGAGATTTGTTGTAAAACATAATAGGACCATTTAATACGTCTGTTGTTTGTCCAAATAATTTATGATTACATCATATCTATACGATGGACTATTTTCAAAAATAGTCCATATAAATAGTGCCTATGCAGTGTTGATTTGTATTTTGTTTCTCTGTGGCTGAATCAGATAAAAATAGAAACGAGTAAGATTCAACTTTTGTGGCTTTGTGTGAACTTAAATATTATTACATCAAACAATATGAACTATATGTCATTTTCTTTAGTAGTCTACATGGACACTTTTAGAAAATCAATGAAAATGTTCTTCGTTTGAAATTGTAGCAAATACTAGTTTAACTAAGATTGCCTGAGAGTCCATATAGTCTACTGTAGTGGATTTGTAGGAGAGACGGAGAAGAGCCGCTGTCTAGGTAATAGGCTACTGGTGTATCTGAGTTGCTGCCTGAGCGGACGAGGCTATCCCTGTGGGGATTTGGTTCCTGGCACACACGACACTGTGAGACAACAAGTTTTCAAGGCTCTGTGTAGCCAGCACACGGTCAATGCAGAGGACTCAGAGAGTTGCTACCCATATCTCAGGTCAGTGACGCACAAAAGAATACATCCATGTGATAATTGTAGGGTGTTTAAAAATATACTTGATTTATAAACTGAACCTAACAGACTAGATTTTACTAATTTCCTACGTGTTAAACTTTAATCAACATGTTATGGTGCAGGGTTCTGCTGCAGTTTGACACAAGGGAGTTCTTGAATGCACTAGCCATTGCGTTTGAAGACCCGCAGTTCTCCTCTCAGCTAAGACAGCGACTAGTCAACATCTTGATACAGGTCATGGTGGAGGGAGAAGGCTTTGCGGTGGGTGCAATAAGGTTTTGAATACAATATTAATAATTGTTATCAGATTCATTTTCATAGTGCTTGGTTGTGAAGTTCCAGAAAATTTGATCATAAATCACATTTAAACTTAAGTGAAAAATGAATCTTAGGTAATTCAAAGTATCTGATTTTAATTGGTAGCAAAATACTGCTGATATAAATTAGGGGTCTGCGGTACAGGAAATTATGAGGTCGGTACGGTACGGTACGGGACAAGTTGTTGTACCTCGGTTCTCGGTACAAATTCGGTACGGTACGGTACACGAGAATAATGCCGCCAGTAACATTGACTGATCTCATCCTTTTATTCATGAGTATTTTCTAGAATTTAATTAGTGAAAACATAGAGAAAAGAGTTAAAAAAATATACAATGTCAGATGAAATATTTTACTGTACTAATTTTTAAACTGTAATATGATTTTTAAATCCATTCTTTAAAAACATATCATATTAAACATATTAATAATTATTTAAACATTATAGTTCATGTTGTAACTAATTAATAAGGAAACTAATGAAACTAAGGATGAACAAACAAAATAAAAAACTATAATGTATTTTATTGCTGAACAAAAAATACAGAAAATATACTGAGTCAATACCCCCTAGCCAAGACCTATGTTTTATATTGTCCTGGTTTATTATTTTTAATTCAACCAATCACAATAATTGTTCAAATTAAATGAAACACTTTCATAAAATGTCAAAGGGCTTTTTAGAATAAAATGGTTATTTTAGTATAAAGTGTTTAATATTTTTATATTACAATGGAATCCCTCAAATCTGAACATGTTCTGGGAAATTAAAAAAAATAAATAGCTGGAAATTAAAAAAATTTAATCACATAAACTTATTTTTCAAGGTTTAACAAAGTCAGGGTTTTTCGCTTAAAGTCTGTTATCTTTAACTCTTGAAATGAAGAAAATCTTCACACGAATTCCAAGCCACGTCTGTTATAGATGCACTTATTAAGTGAGCAGGTAAACGCTCACTAAACTAGACACAGACAGTAGACAGACGCGATACGCATCCCTGTTAGTAAGGGTAGGGGGAGAATGGTTTATTTTTAGCACAGGCTCGACCCGCCAAGGTCACTGCCCATAATGAACTTATTGAGTCACGCACAGCCTGTATAACCCGTCGGTTGCCCTGCGAATACAGTGACGAAATAAGTGCGTAGTATTTATTTCCTTGGAAGAACAGGCTTCAGTACCAATTAGTTCGGATTTGAGGGGTTCCACTAATGATAAAATACAGAAAATATTGTTAAAAAAATAAAAGTTATTTATTTCCTTTATTCAATTATATCCTTAACATTATGATTTTTTATTTTATTTGAGTGAAAATCCCGAAAGAGCGAGATCAATACGGCAAATCACAGTTCTGTATTGGTATATAACATCGTCAACAGACTGTCAGAGGAAAAAGAACGAATCAATTGAAAGAATCATGAATCACAGTTTAAAAGGTTTTCACTGTGATTAAAAAATCACAGGTATTCCCATCACTATTTGAAACACGACTAATACGAGCCTTATAATGGTACGACTATTTTGTTGCGTCAAAAGGAGGAACGGTTCCCTGATCGCGTAAGCTGCTATACGTGGATACGATAATAAGCCGGGAATGCACAATAATTTAGATCCGGCAGGGAGATGGCTGGTTGCCCGATGTTCCTGAAGTCCTGGTGAAATTGTTTTATTTTAAATTATCATTCACCAACACGCTATGAGTCAGTCTTACGTTACGTTCAGTATTTGCCGTACATTTGGGCAGTGTTGTAATTCTTTATTTCTTGTAGAGTATAAAGCCTTTAACGGCCGGGTTTTATTCAATGTTTTCGGCAGGAGATATTCCATAGTTATATTTGATGGCAACCTAGACTGGATGACTTAATTTTTCCTTATTTGTACCGTACCGAACTTGTACCGAAAAAATTCTTGTACCGTACCGAGGTTCGGTACAAGGCTGGAACCGTACCGTACCGATTTTTTCGGTGCACCGCAGACCCCTAATATAAATTGAATGAATAACTTTTTTAATAATGGCAGTGAAAAATGCCTCATATGAACACTGTAACTGAACCTAAAACCTTAGATAAAAATAGGAGCAGAAGTGATGATTGTTGACATGAAGTGAATTTTAGTGACGAATGTAATTTGCGGGTTGCTGAAATTTTTGCGACAAAATGTTACTTATTTTAGGAACAGGCTAATTCCTACTTTGTTTTCATATTTCTTCCATTTAGACAATAACATTTTACTATAAATTATGTGATTACAGATACCTTGATTAAACAATCTGAAAAACGACTGTTGATCTCTTCAGTCTAATGAGACTATATTATTTTATTTATTTATTTTACATACACTTTACTAAGGAACACTATTTAAGAATTTGCCTATTTATGTGCTTTTTATGATTTAACTAGCTGACCGAGCAAATTTTCTAAGAGTAAATACGTTTTAACTGTAAGATTTTTCATGTTCTGAAGTCAAATAGCATTACGGCTTCGTTATGAAAGATTAGATATTCTAGGTCGCGACATAGTTTATAACAATACTTAAACAATAAGACATATTAATAACATTCCCACAAAACAAATAAATCTAAATAGATTGGATTCACAATTTTCTAATCCAACCTAAACCCAAATCGAACCTGACTACAATACGGCTTTTATAAAAGAGAGGAAGATAACATTTTTGGAATACTTGGAATAATACTTGCATTATCTAATATTTATTAAATCCACTTGCACATTTGTGGTTCATGTAGTCCAATTAAGATGTTAGGTAATTTGTTAAATTTATTTCTTTATACTTAGTATATGGTTTATTAGCGAATTTCCCATAGGGAAGAAGCTATTACCATAGGTCTCATGGTGAGACTTAAGCCCGGGACCATTCAATAAATTTCCAAAGACCAATTTCAATAAAGAGATAAACATAATAAAACAAATTGCACAAGAAAATGGATACAAAAAGAATATGATAGATAAAATGATAAAAAGATGGGAGAAAAAGAGAGGAGAATCGAAGACAAAAGAGAAAATCGAAGAAAAAGAGTTTATTTGCGTGCCATACAATTTAAAACTAAACAAAGCCATACAGAAAACTTTTACAAAACAAAAATTCAATATAAGTTACAGAACAAGACACAATGCATATGAAATAATACAAAAGAAATCACGAAACAACAACCAAACTAATAAATATACAAGATCAGGAGTATATAAAATTAAATGTGATGACTGTAACAAATATTATATTGGACAAACCGGTAGAAATTTTCAAACAAGATTCAAAGAACATATACAAGCGCTAAAATCAAACAACAAAACAACACAAAAATCAGCATTCGCCGAACATATTCTTTCCACAAACCACAATTACACTAGTATGACACATAATATGACTATATTGAATTTCGAACAAAAAGGAAGAAAATTGGATACAAAAGAAGAATTCCAAATTTATACTCACTATCAAATTGACAAAAATAATATACTAAACACTTCACAAATTGAAACAAACAATCCAATATATGAAAAAATTATACAAGGAAGAAATAATACATGCTAACACACTCCACCAATTTGAATACAGTGAAATTTAAATTATCATATGACATTTATTTACATTTATAAATTAAGATTATCAAATTAGGTTAAACATTTTTGTACTTCTTGAAGATGGGATGATTCCCGAAACATGTCGAAGAAATAATTAAAATGTTTTCTAAGGGTATTCGGTTGACTTATTTAAAGATAATTATATTAGTAGCCCTACTTGATGAACTAAATAGTGAAATATATATATATATATATATATATATATGTGTCTGTGAACACGATAACTCTCGTAAAAATGGTCCGATCGAGACCAAATTTGGTAGAGACGTGTATTCCTACAAATGCTCGTAAACCAGACATATCGGTCAATGGGAACGGGTAGTTTGGGGGGGTTTTGTACCCCAAAATGGGGTTTTTTGCGTTTTTCACATGTAATTTTAAAAAATTTCTAATTTTATATTTCACCATTGGAATCAGCTTAAAAAACTACACAATTAAGTTCCTTAAAGTTTTTCTCTATCTCCAACGGTTACCGAGATATTAAAAAATCTAAACACAGTACGTTGTATTGTGGGGCTCCAATGTTAATCTTATGGAGGATAGGGAAAAATTAATATTTCCCATATTAATGAATATTTTTGGATAAAACTTGATATTTAGCTTCATGTGGTTGAGATCTATCCATTTATGCTTAAAAATCATAGTTGATGTGTTTATCATGGCAGCAAACCTGCATACTCTTTTCCCATATTAATCATAGTACCTG